>CM040626.1:24938151-24977793 GCA_022817965.1 Solanum lycopersicoides
CAGATGTTAAGGCTTGAGATGAATTGCTTAAGCATTAATGGTTTTTCACAATAACACAAAAATGCACGATCATATATTTCATAATCAAATTGAGGAAACATATAATAGAATTAAGAGAACAAATGGATGGATCTTACATATCAACCCTTTAAATCTCAACTTGATCCAACCTTTACTTCGCCGGAGTTCGCTGACCGGAGCTTCACTTGGTCAGAGTCATTGCTGTTTCCGCCGGTGTACAGGCCTCACGCGGCTGCTGCATTTGCTGGAGCAGCTGTCGTTGATGCTGGACTTGTCGTCGACTGCTGCTCCACGCCGTTGGCGACTTGCTGGTCG
The DNA here is from genome assembly GCA_022817965.1 of Solanum lycopersicoides. Lineage (NCBI taxonomy): Eukaryota > Viridiplantae > Streptophyta > Magnoliopsida > Solanales > Solanaceae > Solanum > Solanum lycopersicoides. Next base: position 24,938,488 of record CM040626.1, read on the forward strand.
CTGCTGCTCTCTTCTCCAGTCGATGCTCACTTATCGTAGTTCGCCAGCCGGAGCTGCTTCCTGCGCTAGCTCGCCTGGCTGTTAGTTGGAGCTGATGGCTGTTGTTTCTGTTTGAAAAGAGAGAATAAAGAGAAGGCGGAGGGTAAGGGAGGACGAACAAAGCCCGCCACTGGCTCCAGGCGGCTGCTTCACCGGCTAAGCTGGCTGGAGATGAGAGGAAAACATAGAGGCGACATTCTTTTTGTGAGGGAGAGTATGAGAAAAGAGTTAGGATATTTAACGCTATATTTGGAAAGACAATGGTTACTAAATATGAGTCATTGGATTAGTTTAGATGGGCGGCTAAGATTTGATATGGGATTTTACTTAATGGATCGACGGACGAGATTAAATGAAGGGTTTGAAATCTGTATTTGAAGTGAATTGGCTACGATTGCAAAGGACATTAGGGCTTGAATTGCACTTAATATAGAATAAGAGGCTAAATCGAAATGAATTGGATAGCAAGAGTGGCTACGGATTAGACAAATTGGAAGGGATTATGCTAAGATTTAAAGGATTTAAAGAATTCAATTAGTTAAATACTACACGTATTCAAAGTTTACATACTTAAATTGGGAAAAGACATATATTCACCCTTGAAATTTATGGTGACTATTTTAATTTTCATGGTGAAATATATATATTTGGTAGTAATATGGCAGCAATGGTAGTGGTTTCATGGTGTTTCATTGAAGAAGAAACAATTGAATGATTTGGAGAATTTTAGTCAAAATTTGACATGGCATCTGATGTGGCAGTGACATGGCATTGATGTGGTGCAAGTGTGATACACTTCCCATTGTGAGAGTGGTGCTACACGTCTTAGGTGGTAAAAAAATCATTATTTGGTGGCACAGGTGTGTAATAGGTCACTTATATTAGTTTAAGCGTGTAACTGACATTTCGAGACAAGTTTGAGAGTGAATTTATGTCTTTTCCCTACTTAAATTTTAAAACATTTGAGTAAAATATTTATTTTGAGTTTTACTATTGATAAGTATAATAATAAAATAATTTAATAATAATTACAATATTTTTATAAATAATGCATACTAATATATATGATTTTTAGACAAATCGATTAAAATTTTAAACTTGTAATCTGTTTTAAAAATACATATTTAATCGAATAGCATTTCCAAAAGGGTAAAAGATCAGTCCAAATTAAGTGTCAACAGATGTCAACAACTTAAAAGTTATGAATTTAAAAATGTTAGGCAAAATTTGGATGTCAATAATAATAATGATAATAATAAGTTTCCAAATTACGAATGTTAAAGTATATAATTAAAGTATAATCAAATAGCAATTCGGAAAGGTTATAGGTCGGTCAAAATTGGGTGGCAACAATCACAATAATTAAAAATTAAGAGATACATAAAATATTAAGTTGATTATAATATTTTTATCAATGTCACAAAAACTGGACAAGGGGAATAACATATACTCTTATTTAAATTTTAAATTTATTTTAAATTATAAATTATTATGATTTATAGCAATTTTTACATAGTTTTAAAATATTTAAATTATTAGAAATCATTTTAGTACTTTCATAGTCAAATGAAAAAAAGAACTTTAATTTAATTGAAATTCCACAAAACACACATACCAACCATGACATGTGGGCTAATAGAGTCTTATATACTGCTAGTGACAAAACACGAGGCTTTGCATGGACCAAATATTTGTTCATGAAATTATTCTTAAATTTTAAGTAGTTTAATTATATAATTCTTGATTTTCAAGTATATACAAATATTATCATCTATTATATATTCTAAATAGTGTTAATTAAGAAAAAAATTGGGGTGAGCCCAAGAATTCTCAAATAACTCCTAATTTAGTGAGAGTTATTATAAAATCCCCCCCCCCCTTTTTACTTGTCAATTTTTACTTGACACACCTATTAAGAAAAAAAATAATTAAGATAGTAAATTTACCATTTTATCACTTTTAATTGATAGAATCTTATTGCTCAATAAATTTTTCAAAGACATTAACTCAATATTATATAAATTCAGGGTATAATAGGGAGAAATTTGTATATTTAACTATGAAATTATTATACTTCATTTGTCACATGTAATCATAAACAAGCGTAACCGAAGATTATTATATTTAGCTATGAAATTTTTTTCGTCACAAATAGTTAAATTACTTAGCTATAAATTTTAAGTCGCCGTTATTTAGACATTGCATATTTAATGACAAAACTAGGTTGTCACTACAACACACATTGATTAGACACAATAAAACTATCATCACTGATTGCTTATAATATTAGTGACAAAAATTAATGTCACAATTAAATATAAACTTTTGTGGCTATTCAACAATTATTTTTTTTTGACAAAGCCTTTTTTGTGTCCAAAATTGTAACTTACTTAAAGACAAATAATACTTTGTCACAAATTGGATACATTATTAGTGACAAAATAATTTGTCACTGATAAATTAAAACTTGTCACTAATGGTTCTTAGTAAATGGCGTCAAACTATATTTTGGTGGGAAACTCAATTCGACGAATTTTTGCTACAAAATTTTATGTTTCGTCACTAAAAGTGTGTGATTCATACATTTTAATACGAAATGTAATTTTTGTCACAAAAAGTGAATTATTAGTGAAGAATTATGTGTCGTACCTAATAATTTTGTAGCTAAATATCATGTTTGTTGTAGTGGAAGAAGTGAAGAACTGATTATCGACGAACCTATTCAGTGTGCCACTTAAAGGTTTCATCCTCACCTTTTGTTCTAGTGAGTTGAGCCTTGAAGGAAAAGATCAAATTTGTGGTGAAAAAGAGCATTCAGTTCTGCGAAGCAGTTCTGCGAAGAAGTACGATGTCGCCCGATGATCCAAAACATGAAGATGTTTTAGGGTAACGTAAGACGACGATAAACATACCAAAGGGCAGATCGTCGAGTGGATCGGCGATCCCGACTAACTGCCGAGTGGTTCTTCGCAACACAACTTTTGAAATCTATAAATCTTTGTTAATGTTTTTAGCTTAATATCTAATTTTACAGTTTTGAATCATAATTTTTACACTTAGCTTTTTTTTGAGTTTTTGAAGAGATTTTGAGAAACTTTTCTCTTGAACCTTGGAGACTTGAAGATTCTCACCTTGAAGAAATTTGAAGTGGGTGTTGGAAATTCATCATCCTAGACTCGATTAAAGTTAAAATAAATCATACCAAGGTTATGTTACTTGGATTTGGTATCATTTTCTTTCTTTTCTTTATGTCTAGCTAAAACCCCAATTCTTTGGGAGTGATTTTGTGAATATGAGGTAAATTTATTGATGGGTGTTGGTATATTCGATGTTTAAATGTGATTTCACTTAGTAGTTTTGTTTGAACTAAATGAGGTTGGAGTTACAAATACAATTTCACTTTAGTGTTTTTCGCTTGAGAGAGAGAGAGGTTTTAAAACTAAGACTACTAGGTTGATAGTCGGTGGCTATTAGGTTATCATGTGTGTATCTCGAGAGATTCAATCCTTTCCCCTTTTCCACACTTTCAACTCGAGAGAGTGATAAGGCTATGGCAGAGGTTGTGCTTTAAGACTGCGAATCGTTGTTCAACAGAAACCAAGTTGGTTCAAGGTAAGTTGCTCGAGAGAGAATTTACCCCCACTAAAGTCTAACCTAGTTATATATATTCAGCAATATACTATCAATAACAACTACCCTTCGGTGTCTTTTATCTTATATGCCGGTCACATCCCAAGAATCTCGTTTCCCTATTAGTCTCTTTTATTTTTTCTACTGTTTTAATTGTTGATTTGATATCAAAAAACCCATTTTTAATTGACTCTTGTGTCACCCGCCCCCCTTCTGATTTGTTATGTTCTTATTCGATAATTTCTAATAGCTTTGACTAGCATTGGTTAGTTTTATGCTTGACTGAATTATTCTCAGTACCACTCCTTGTGGGAATGATCACAATCCTTGGTTTGGTTATATACTGATTGACGACCGTCGATGCTTAGTATTGGATGAAGTATCTTTGATGATGTTACCGATCAAAATGGTGCCGCTTCCAAAGACTAGTGTTATATGAGAATTTTTTGTTGAGTAGAAATTTTGCTTTTGTAGTTATAGTTTTACTTAGTTAATTTTTAGTTTTGTTTGGCGTGATTGTGTTGAATAAGGAAATATGAGTGAAAATGGTCCCAATAGATGCCAAGGAATCCATCAAACGAGTTGTGCTCCTTATCGAGACAGTATCGATGATGTTAATAGTCACTATAACACTGCTCAAGATGTGAAATGGCAATTTGCTTGCCACAAGATGATGAGAACGCAATGTTTGAAGTTACTGGCATGACACTTCATCTCCTACAATCAAGAGGTTTACATTGAGGATCAGATCATAAGGATCCGCATGAACATATACGGAGTTTTGCAGAAGTGTGCACCCCTTTGTCATTCAAGAATTTTTCTCAAGAGTCCATCCATCTTTGATTATTTCCATTCTCATTGACATGGGAAGAAAGTAAATGGCTGGTCGAACTACCAACCGACTCTATCACGTCATTGGAGGAGTTGGTTATGGCATTTAACACAAGATTTTTCCCTCCATCAAAGATGATGTAGCTGAGAGATGATATCCAAGGTTTTAAGAAAGGGAGGGCGAACCAACTCAGGGCGAACCAACTAACGAAACATGCATAAGGTTCAGGGAACTTTTGCAGAATCGTCCGACGCATGGGTTGCCTAGTGATTTATTACTCTAGTACTTCTGCAGGAGTCTTCGTTCAATTAACAAAGGAATAGCATATCAATTAGTTTGAGGAGGACTAATGTCACAAACATTTGAGGTGTCCACACTTCTTCTCGATGATATGACAACAATAAATCAAGCATGGTATACCCAAGATGACTAGGTCTCTCCATTTTACTTTAGGATGACACAAGAGCAAATTGACAAGGAGAGAGAGAGATGACAACATTAAGAAAATTCTATCTCAAATGGATTCATTGCACAATCACATGAAGGAGATATGTGGAGTATTTTGAATTGAGGGGGGTTCCTCTTCCGATGACTCAAAGCCGGGGGTGAATCAAGGTTGGAATAATAGGCGATACGAGGAGGGTTCCCATATGCATTATTCACAATAGGTGGAAATAAAGTTTGGAACTATCAAAAAGGATAAGAACGAAGTGCATATTGGCGAAGATAGGAAGATTATGAAAGAATCACACTCATTCTAGTGAGAGCTCGCGATCAAGAGAAGGTGAGAGAAGTCCTTGAGTCCATGATCTGTTGTCACGCATCGTTGATAAAGTGAAGGGGTTAGACGATTTGTTGAAAGGAAGGAAGGCTGATTTCTCATCATTAAACTATAAGGTAATTCTCATGCGGATGCAATCCGAACACTTTTAGACACAAAATTTTTGACCAAACTTAAATTTTACACCATTTTTTTTAAAGCTTAAATATTTTTATAAATCTAATAAAATAATTTTACTTTTGTCTTATTTTTTTTTGAGTTTATTTTAAAATATTTGAAAACAACAAAAGATTCACTTTTTAAGGTAGGTTTTTATTTTCGATTGTTAAAAAAAAGATGAAAAGTTACAAAAAATAATATATTTTAGTTCAATTGTAGTTTAATAAATAAGCTAGTATTTCTTAATTATATATATTTTTTGATCTAGCTATTTAATATTATTATCATTATATTTTTATTTATTTACAACAAAAACTAAAAATAACTTACAACTACCCTCACCCCACTACCCAACTCCACTACCCACCTCACACACAACACCCCACTATCCTAAGCTCCACTACACCTACATACCACTACACTACTATATTATACTACAACACACAACACAAAAGAGGGGGGGACGATCAGAAAAAAAAGAAGCAATTAGAGACGAAAAAAAAAATAAAAAAACAAAAAAAAATAAAAGAGTGGAGAAGAATCAGAAAACCAATAAAAGAGGAAAACACACACACACATAAATCTACACACACAACACAGAAACGGAAGCAACAAACAATAAAAAAAACATTTTCATTTCCTTTCAAGAACCCAACAAAAAATACAAAATTTGTGGATGTTCTTATCGAGGTTCAGTCAAGATTTCTGCGGTATTCAACTTTAACTTATCTCTTTTAATTTATCTATGGAATGTAATGTAATTTTATGGGTTTTTTATATAAATATATTTTTGTTTCATTCATAATTAGATTGAAATAAATGTGAAATTAAATATATTTGTTGTTATTTATTGTTGTACAATTTTGATTCTTTGAATAAGTTTGTAGTTAATGTCATGTACAATCTCATTGAACATCAAAAATTAATTAAGGATTTAGAGTTAGGACATTGAATCTTTTTTAAAAAAAATGTTAGTTGTGATCTCTTAAAATATATGGGTCATAACATCTTTTCTTGTCTCGATTTAAATAAGAATTATAAAGAAGGTATAGTTAGGCTAAAATATAAATAAATAAGTAAAAGCAAATTATTTTTGTATTATGTTATCACAAAAAAAATAAGATTTATTTTAACAATTTCTTATTGTTTTGTTGTAGTAAAAAGTGTATGCTTCATTTTGACATTGACTTTAAGAGTAATAAAAATATAAATAATAACATATAAATTAAAAGATATAGAAATAATGTCAGAATTGTATATTGTATCCTCAACATTTAGATTTATTTTACATTATTTAGTTTTATGTATGAAGGAAAAATATTTGTTTTAATGACTAGATGAGTTTTAGGCATATTAATAAATATTTGTTTCAATTAAGAATATGATTACACATTTTTTTGAGACACTATAGGCCTCATTTTTTCCATTAAAATTAAGAGGTCAGAATCTGGATACACATCTGAATATTAAGATTTGCATTAAGATTTTGGCGTTTTGATCTGAATACACATCTGAATATTAAGATATGGTCTCTACATGTGAACACTAAATAATTAATGTTGTTTGTTTTCGATATCTGAATATAGAAGTGAAATTAAATATTATATTAATAAAATATTATAAAAGTTTCATTTCAACAAAAATATAACTTTTGATTAAAAAAAGTTTTAAAAGTTTTAATAATCATGATTTTGGAGTATTATTTTTTTATTCAAAAATCTTGATAAGCAATATACCAAAAATATTATTGCAACCAGTGTTGTAGACACACATCAATACAAGAAAATTATTAATATAAAAAAAATACTTGAGAGGATTTATGAAAACTTAATTATCAGTTGAGAAAAATGGTGTTTGATTGAGAAAGAGAGTTTTAAGTTATGAGATAAAAAGACACATCAAAAGTAGAGAAGCTATGATTTATTATTTGATAAATTATAAAATGAGTCTGAATGTTGTTAAGAGTCTCCTACAAATCTGATTCATTCAGGCCTCTTCAGACCCATTAAGAGATTTTTTTAAAAATAAAACAAATGAACTTAATGGGCTGAATCTGAATCATTCAGATTCAGAGCTAAAAACAAACGTACTTAATGGGCTGAATCTGAATGATTATGATTCAAACCTCCATTAAGTGCAAACAAATGAGGCCTAAAAGAAACTCAAGGATGCGGTTATGCACCTTGGCCAAATTATTTTAATAACTAACTCTCATTATATTAAATCAAGAAGTGTAAATAAAAATTATTAGGTGTGATGAACTTGAGAGATGAAGACAGTTATGTCTCCAAATGTCAAAGTCGAGAATGCATTTATGCATCTGATTTGAAACCAAATAAAAGTTCAACAATAAAAATGGTCTTTGAATGCTTTAATTTTATAAAGAACTAAATTGGAATGAGATAAATTGAGAATTTTTCAAGGTAGTTTTAAATTGTGAGTTTTGGGTCAACTTCAAACAACCATAACTTTAAGTGAAGGATGAGTTAGGTGGCCCATAATGTATCAAATAAAATATATTTGAGTCCTCTTTTCAACAACATCAAATTTGCTAAATTCCGAGTTCGGATGAGGGAGGTATGTCTTTTCAGTTCAGCTTTTCTGATTAAGGAAATTTATCCGAATTCAGGAGGGGTGTTTTGTTCTTTTCCTTACCCCATTAGCCTTAATGGTTTTTTAAACCCAAATAGGGTGTACACCTTAGAAGTTAGAGTATCCTTGAGTTCGTCACACGACAAATGAGACTTCATGAAGTCTCATCTAAGCCTCTCGTATCGTTGATTGCATAATAAACATGCTAAAATGAGTAAGAATTTAAAACTTTCTTCACACACGAAGAAACCCTTTCTATAAACAATACACAAGCGGAAGAATTTCATTATAAATGTTAAACCTTTACAACCCTTGAACCATCTAAACTTTAGAGTATACAATACTTGGGACTAAGCCCATACAAGACATAAAATAAAGACTTAAGATATAAACGGTCATGTGGATATTGTCCTCGAATCAATGAGGACTCACCAATACTTAGTCTTCAACCCTTAGAAACCTATCCGTCATCCATGGTACATCAAAACTTCCAATTCCCTACACTTCAGTAAAAAAAGGGGTTAGCACATTGGATGTACTAAGTGTGGAAGCCATGCAAAAATCATGAAAAAGGGACATTTAGTCAATAACATGCTTTTCATTAATTTTGATTAAAACATCATAGTATAAACATAAGCACGACATTTATCATTTTATAAATACATAAAAAATCATTTAAGCAATTAATCACAATTTAAGGAGTCACTTTACAGTAACCCATATTCACTGTACAGTGAATTGCTTCACTGTTACAGTGAAGTGCATTACCTTTCCTTTTTAATACATTATGGCATGCAGTCTTCTCACTAAAGCTATCCTAAGACTCACTTAAGTTACACAAAGAGAGACCGCCCATACACCCTCTCAAAGCATGCCTAAACGATCCTTAAGACTACTTAAAATGAGACACACACACTTAACATACATCAAACACATAAACATGAGATCCTTTTACCAAAGGTGAATTCCAAGGTTCACTTGGGTGAGTGTGGAGCGACCGCCCATACAATCCCTTTCACACACACAAGGTATCCTATAGACTACCCAAGATAGAATCATTCTCACTTATTACCATCACATACATCAACATGACATTCTCCCGTTCAAAGGTTATCAAAAGACCTACTCAAGTAACTCAAGAAGAGAATGTCCATAATTGACCTCTTCAATATTACCTAAGTATTCCTTAAGACTTACCTAGATTAGGATCATGTCCACATAATTAATCATATTCATTAACTAGAATCATTATTAAGACTTATCTAAGTAAGAGATGAAGTGACCATTCCTATGCCCCCATCATACCTTAACTAGACAACCCTTAACTACTCTAGATAAGAACTTATTCATTTAACATGCTTTGTTAACTTAAGTCATTTCATCCCTTAATTCATTTAAGAGACATTCATCACATAAGGACATTCAAGTAATGGTCTTGGAGAAGACCTAGGGACTCTCACTAACATCTTCAAAGCCTATTATGCAATGTCTAGATAGTGCCCCATACCACCACCTAAACTTCATAGAAATTCTCTAATGCTAGTAAATATCCCATACGATGAGAATAGGCAATAACCGACATAGACCATGGTAGCAAAGCATGGAATCCGGAGTTCTATCCTACTCCGATGAGGTTGTTCTACTTGCCAATGGTAGAACATAGACACATCCCATGTAGGCACATGGTTAAGGAATATGAAGGAATTTTTTGTACTCTAGCATCATTCTTTAACTAGAGATACTTCCCTTACCATACTCACTCGGTGCTAGCCTTAGTTCTCATAGATTAATTCACATTAAGGTTCATACAAACGGGACCTATATCAAGTTCATGACCCAATTACATTTACCCTACCAAAGAAAGGTCCACTAGCGCTATCTCTCTATGGCGACAAGAAGCTCATCATGACTTCCCTAAGTATTGATATGATGCCGTTCCAGCCAATCAATCTTAAGTCCATCATTCATTACATGAAGGATACCATTACGGCTTTCGTCTTCAAGTTTCATAACCTTACCGCTAGGTTCAAGGTTTCACATAAAGGACCCTCTTATCTTCATTCAAGGTCTCACATATCATTCATTCATTCAATACTAAGACGTTTTAGCTTCCTAAGTCAAGTCATCATATAATCATATTCATACATGCATCAAGTAAGGGACACAAGTCTACCTAAACAAGACACAACATTACTTCACTTTAATCATATAGCATAACATCTTTTAACATTTAGGAATGACCCTTAACATCATTAAGACAACCTACTCATTACTTTAACCTCATCAATGTAACCATTATAGACTCATATAGTCAAGTTAGGAATAATCATGCATCAACTCAAAGACTACACACTTAACACCTAGCCATTAGCATAACATGATCACCTAAACAACATCAATAGAAGAACACATACTTTAACATTATTTGTAACAACCCTAAAAATGGATATGCTAAGTAATGCTTAATGGGTCTAAAATGCTTACGATTAGATCGAGTTCACACGGATTGATGCGCGTAGAACCAGACCTCGGAACCTTTGCTACAATCAAGCCAACTAACTTGGGAGTTAGTTGAGATAGAAAAGGTTGGGTCCATCCATGTAGGGCTCTCGAATACGAAGATTTACTCGAAGGAGTCTTTGCCGAACTTAAAAAGGGAAAATCTTAGGTTTGGAGGGTCTAGGGGTAAAATGGTCTTTTTCCAGGCTAAGGGTAGTATCGTAATTACCCTAAATATATAATTAATTATTTAATTAATAAGGTGGAGGGTCATTTTGGGGAGAGAGGGCCGAAAATGGGTTCTAAGAGTGAAGTCTTTCTCCACCCGGGTTCGAACCTAGGTGGAAGCGATGATTTAAATTATTTTTATTTAAGTTGGTAAATTAATGTAATTAATTAATATTTGTTATTTATTAGCTGATTTAAAATAAAAGGGAAATCAGATTTTTAATCATTTAATAAAAACCTTATTTGACTAAGTCCTAAACTAGACTCCTAAGCCTAAGAAAACTCTCATCTCTCACGCTCATCTCTCTCTCACGTCACGTTCTCTCTGCCAAATAACGTACAAGAACAGTAGGTAAACCAAAGTTCTTCACACTTGAAGAACTCACAACGAAAATTATAAACAAACAACTAATCAAACACGTTAGGCAAAGAGAGGGTTTTTCCGTCGAGTTGGTGTTGAAGCTCTTGGATTTGGACGTGTGTTTGGAGAATCTTTGGGTAGCAAGCTCAAGGTTTGAACGTTAAAATAAGGTATGGATTTTCTTACTCTTGGTCCCTTTCCCAAGAGACCCCTTAAGGTTCAGTATATTCAATCCGAAAACTAGGGTTGTTCCCCGTTGCATGTCCCTGTCACTAGCTCCCAATTATTCGTAGGTTGGGTATGTTTGCTGGTAGATATTAGGCGTGTATTGTGTTTTCGTGATAAATATGTTCATGAATGTGTGTTAGAAATCTTATGAAGGATCACCTATGTGATCCGAAACTATGTGTACATGTGTGCAATGTGAACAGTGACTATACGCCTCGGATTTAAGGCTCTAAAATGTGATGTTATGGTTGTATTTCATGTACAAAGTTATGTAAATCGTGATGTTCATAAGTGATGTAAAAATGCTGATTTGAGTGCAATTCTTTATCGAATGAAATCTTGAAAATGCACCGAACGAACTCATTAAAAAAACTACTTAAAATGTCTAAATATTTATTGTGAAATAAGTGAGAAAATAGGCTGCAAAAATTTCCAGCAGCTTGTTGATGAGTTTCGGCCAAGCTAAGGGGAAATTCATGCTATGAAAAAATGAATTAAAACAAGTGAGGTCATGGAGGATTGAACCCGTGACCTCACCATGTTAAAAACCATGAAAATAAAGAAGTAAAAAGGAATTGGTGAAGGGGATTCAAACCATGGTCTTGGCTGGAAAATAAGCTATGAAAAATAAGAAATGAGAGAAGTGGGATTCGAACACACAACCTCTCAGACAGCTTAAAATGAAAACAAAAGAAATGTGAGGCGTGGGAATCGAACACACGACCTCTAGGCAGTAAAGAAGAACTAAAAGAAAATGTAAAGAAAAGAAATGTGAGGCGTGGGAATCGAACCCACGACCTCTAGGCAGTAAAGGAGAATTACAAGAAAATGAAAAGAAAAGAAATGTGAGGCGTGGGAATCGAACCCACGGCCTCTAGGCAGTAAAGGAGAATTACAAGAAAAATAAAGTGAGTTTGTGGGGGTTTGATCCCACAACCTCATGGTCAACTCGAAATAGTCAAGGAAAAAAAAAGGGGGGGGGGGGGCTGTGAAGGTTCGATCCCACAACCCCTCGGCCAAGGAAGAGAATTTTCAAAGGATAGAAATAAAAAGAAAACGTTGATATTGGGGCTCGATCTAGTCCCAATGTCATGTGGACCGAAAATAAATAAAAAGAAAAATGTAAATTGTTGTCCAAGGGATTCAAAATCGGGTTCCCTTGCCCAAATTCCGTATTGATACATAAGTCATACGTGAATTAAATGAATAATGCTGTCTACTAAGATGGAAATCGAGATCTTAGCATACATACAAGATGCATAAGTCTTGTACCACATAATCTTAGGAAAATATGAATCACTTAAACGAACTATGAATGAAGCCTCATGGCTTGTATGTATAGACCCATAAGTCTAACATACGTTTAAAAATAAGTGAACCTAAGATGTATGTAATGAAATGATGTAAACCTAGAAGGGTTAAGTACGAGTGTAAAACACACTAAATGGCCAAGTGTATTGGCATACGATGAAATGAATATTATGTAATGAAATGATGAAACCCTAGAAGGGTTAAGTAAGAGTGTGAAACACACAAATGGCCAAGTGCATTGGCATATGATGAAATGAACATTCACGTATAAAAGGGTGAGTAATTATGAAGAGAAAATGTGCTAATGTTAATGAATGTGGTGACAACATGATAAGAGGCTAATGTGAAAGATGAGAGCAATCTCAAATGAGCCTAAGTAAATGTTACCAAAACGTACTCACCTATGAGAGTGTAAAGTTAAAGAAGAGACCAGTCTCTATGAACACTCTAATGAAAGTATTGAGAATAATGTATACTTAATACTAATGATGAGATGATAAATCATCTATTGAGCTATGATGTCCTCATATTAGAAGCCAACATCCATGACGTATGAGTTGAATGAAATGAAACTTTATACTGAGCACCGATAGACTAACTATGAGCGGTGATGCCTTCTTTCGGGAAGGGCGGAGGTTCACGTAACTCTCATGAGATGAGTACTGAAGTTTGTTACATTATCCAGGTATGCTACTTCACTTGTGTCTAACAGCAGAGACGAGATGAGTAGATTCTTGACAGGGATTTCTGAGGATCACGAGGAGGAGTGTAGGGCAGCTATGCTGCATGACACTATGGACCTTTCCAGGCTGATGGTCCATGTCCAGCAAGTGGAGGAAAGCAGGAAGAGGAAGCACACTAGGGTAGGGAACATGTCAAGGCAAGCTGAGGAGAATTTTTCAAGGAAGAGTAGTACTGAAATTAGGGATAAACCCAGGTTTAAGAAGGGACTCTCCCACCAAGGGGAGTCAAATTCATCCAAGGGTCGCTATAATTGGGATTCCGAGCCCAGATTTAGGAGAAACAATGAAGTAGATATACCTCAGGAGAGGCCACCTTGTAGGAAGTGTGGCAATCTGCATGGAGGAGAGTGTATGATGGGCACTAACGCTTGTTACAGTTGTGGCAAACCGGGTCACATGGTGAAGGATTTTCCGAATAGGAGAAGCCAAGAACAAGGGAAGGAGATATTTCAGCCTAATGGTCCAAGTGAAGAGGCTCCAAGGAGGCAACGATTCTTCTCACTCAAGTCTAGGGGTGCAGGGGAATGCACCTCTGGTGAAGTCTCGGGTGCGTAGCCTTAATTAGTCTTTCATTTATTTGACTGTGTATGGTGTTTATGCACTAGTATGAGGTTAATATGTTTGAGTCATCATGTTGGTTGCTGATTTGTATGACTTACATGTTTACTTATGTTGTATGCTTTGATGAGACTAGTTTACGAAGAGTTCCTTAGTCTATTAATGTGAAGATACTAGTAGGTTTCAAGGATGTGCACCATCATGTTAATACGTGAATCAGATATTCACCAATGGAGAGTATTGAATTACCTATGTATGCATACATTCTATATATGACTTACTTATTGTTAGTAAAGAGTAGTGTCATTCGGGGACGAATGTTCCTAAGGGGGGGATAATGTAACAACCCTAAACATGGATATGCTAAGTAATGCTTAATGGGTCTAGAATACCTACGATTAGACCGGGTTCACACTGATTTATGCGCGTAGAACCAGACCTCGGAACCCTTTCTACAGCCAATCCAACTAACTTGAGGAGTTAGTTGAGCTAGAAAAGGTTGGGTCCATCCATGTAGGGCTCTCGAATACGAAGATGTACTCGAAGGAGTCTTTAACGGACTTAAAGAGGGAAAATCTTAGGTTTGGAGGGTCTAGGGGTAAAATGGTCTTTTTCCAGGCTAAGGGTAGTATCGTAATTACCCTAAATATATAATTAATTATTTAATTAATAAGATGGAGGGTCATTTTGGGGAGAGAGGGCCGAAAATGGGTTCTAAGAGTGAAGTCTTGCTCCACCCAGGTTCGAACCTAGGTGGAAGCGATGATTTAAATTATTTTTATTTAAGTTGGTAAATTAATGTAATTAATTAATATTTGTTATTTATTAGCTGATTTAAAATAAAAGGGAAATCAGATTTTTAATCATTTAATAAAAACCTTATTTGACTAAGTCCTAAACTAGACTCCTAAGCCTAAGAAAACTCTCATCTCTCACGCTCATCTCTCTCTCACATCATGTTCTCGCTGCCAAATAATGTACAAGAACAGTAGGTAAACCAAAGTTCTTCACACTTGATGAACTCACAACGAAAATTATAAACAAACAACTAATCAAACACGTTAGGAAAAGAGAGGGTTTTTCCGTCGAGTTGGTGTTGAAGCTCTTGGATTTGGACGTGTGTTTGGAGAATCTTTAGGTATCAAGTTCAAGGTTTGAATGTCAAAATAAGGTATGGGTTTTCTTACTCTTGGTCCCTTTCCCAAGAGACCCCTTAAGGTTCAGTATATTAAATCCGAAAACTAGGGTTGTTCCCCGTTGCATGTCCCTGTCACTAGCTCCCAATGATTCGTAGGTGGGGTATGTTTGCTGGTAGATATTAGGAGTGTATTGTGTTTTCATGATAAATATGTTCATGAAAGTGTGTTTAAAATTGTATGAAGGATCACCTATGTGATCCGAAACTATGTGTACGTGTGTGCAATGTGAACAGTGACTATATGCCTCGGATGTAAGGCTCTAAAATGTGATGTTATGGTTGTATTTCATGTACAAAGTTATGTAAATCGTGATGTTCATAAGTGATGTAAAAATGCTGATTTGAGTGCAATTCTTTATCGAATGAAATCTTGAAAATGCACCTAAAGAACTCATTAAAAAAACTACTTAAAACATCTAAACATTTAATGTGAAATAAGTGAGAAAATAGACTACAAAAATTTCCAGTAGCTTGTTGATGAGTTTAGGCCAAACTAAGGGGAATTTCATGCTATGAAAAAATGAATTAAAACAAGTGAGGTCATGGAGGATTGAACCCGTGACCTCACCATGTTAAAAACCATGAAAATAAAGAAGCAAAAAGGAATGTGGTGAAGGGGATTCGAACCATAGTCTTGGCTGGAAAATAAGCTATGAAAAATAAAAAATTAGAGGAGTGGGATTCGAACCCACAACCTCTCAGACAGCTTAAGGAAAAATGAAAAGAAAAGAAATGTGAGGCGTGGGAATCGAACCCACGACCTCTAGGCAGTAAAGGAGAATTAAAAGAAAAGGTAAAGAAGAGAAATGTGAGGCGTTGGAATCGAACCCACGACCTCTAGGCAGTAAAGGAGAATTACAAGAAAATGAAAAGAAAAGAAATGTGAGGCATGGAAATCGAACCCACGACCTCTAGGCAGTAAAAGAGAATTACAAGAAAAATAAAGTGAGGCTGTGGGGGTTTGATCCCACAACCTCATGGTCAACTCGAAATACTCAAGGAAAAATGAATAAAAAATAAAAGAGGTTGTGGGGGTTCGATCCCACAACCCCTCGGCCAAGGAAGAGAATTTTCAAAGGATAGAAATAAAAAGGAAACGTTGATGTTGGGGCTCGATCTAGGGTCCCAATGTCATGTGGACCGAAATTAAATAAAAAGAAAAATGTAAATTGTTGTCCAAGGGATTTGAAACCGGGTTCCCATGCCCAAATTCCGTATTGATACATAAGTCATACGTGAATTAAATATTCAAGAATGATGCTGCCTACTTAGATCGAAATCGAGATCTTGGCATACATACAAGATGCATAAGTCTTGTACCACATAATCTTAGGAAGATATGAATCACTTAAACGAACTATGAATGAAGCCTCATGGCTTGTATGTATAGACCCATAAGTCTAACATACGTTTAAAAATAAGTGAACCTAAGATGTATGTAATGAAATGATGTAAACCTAGAAGGGTTAAGTACGAGTGTAAAACACACTAAATGGCCAAGTGTATTGGCATACGATGAAATGAATATTATGTAATGAAATGATGAAACCCTAGAAGGGTTAAGTAAGAGTGTGAAACACACAAATGGCCAAGTGCATTGGCATATGATGAAATGAACATTCACGTATAAAGGGGTGAGTAATTATGAAGAGAAAATGTTCTAATGTTAATGAATGTGGTGACAACATGATAAGAGGCTAATGTGAAAGATGAGAGCAATCTCAAATAAGCCTAAGTAAATGTTACCAAAACGTACTCACCTATGAGAGTGTAAAGTTAAAGAAGAGACCAGTCTCTATGAACACTCTAATGAAAGTATTGAGAATAATGTATACTTAATACTAATGATGAGATGAGAAATCATTTATTGAGCTATGATGTCCTCATATTAGAAGACAACATCCATGACGTATGAGTTGAATGAAATGGAACTTTATAATGAGCACCGATAGACTAGCTATGAGCGGTGATGCCTTCTTTCGGGAAGGGCGGAGGTTCACGTAACTCTCATGAGATGAGACTGTCTGGCATGCCGGGTATGGGACTCCTTATATCTCTTAGTCTTAGAACCTATACTGCCAATATAAGGATCTGGCGGGGTTCAATTCCCATGTACGCTAGTATGTTTTGGGTCACTTTGGCCGGTGATTCCACCTTTTTTCTGTGTGGGGGAGACACTGGATTTCATGATGCTCACATGATCTATGTCGGTTAAAGTTAAAGTTCCCAAAGAATGAATGAGGCCAGCCTCAAATGATGCATATAATGAAATGAACGATACCAAAGGTGTTAGGATATGATAATCAAGAGGTGAGCTAGACTCAAGTAATGACACTAGGTTATTCTGTATCATTGCACAGCAAACCCGATGAGAGTCTTAAACTACATCCTAGGTATAGCTGGTGTTTACACTAGCTTATGAATGAATGAAATGAAGTACGTATGAATGAATGAAGCAGACTCTGTGTTTGTTAAAGAAGGCTCCCTAGTTGAGGTCCCATATGTTGAGCCCTCATTTTGGGAAGTCTTAATTTTAAGTCCATGATTCCAAGGTCTTATGGCATATGAATAAATGATATGAAAAATGTTATGTGCTATATGCAATATGATATGTGCTATGTGTAAAATGTTATGTGATGTGTGCAATATGATAAGTATGATGATGCATGTTACTCTCATGGCATGACTTTCCTAATCCAAATTTGGAAAGCTCACTAACTTTCCTAGTCCAAATTTGGAAAGTTCACTAACTTTCCTAATCCCAATTTGGCAAGTCCACTGACTTGACTTTCCATAATCATGTTGTTAGGAAAGAGCTATTCTTACTCATGCATGTCCTTGGTGTGTGATTGCATATACACATACTTAGTACAAGTGTGTACTAATCCCATACAACTCTATATTTTTAGGTGCAGGCACAGGTCGACGCTAGAGCTTACAGGTTGACGTTGCAGCTATCCGGACGTGGAGCTTTCATCCGGACTTGGTAGGCCCTCATGCTTTCGAGGATGTCTACCGTTACTATCTAGCTTAGATGTAGGCTTTAGCTAGTGGAGTATGTTCCACTAGTGTTTCTTTCCGTTTTTATTTCAGACATTGTATTGGTGCCATTTTGGCAATTATACATTTAATGCAGTATTGAACTATTTCTTTCAGTTGATAATCTTAATGTTAGATGGTTGATTGTGAACATTATGAATGTAAGTAGAATGACCTTTATGCATGATAAGGAACAAAAAGTTCAAATTTTCCGCTAAAATTAACCTAGATGAAGTAAGAATGACGTATGTAGGCTTGTCTGCGACCTCTGAGAGGTCAACGACGTCGGTCTCGTCTGGGGTCTAGATTCTGGTCATGACATTACTTCACATAGAGGTAGATATGATCATACTTCACATAATCAACTACACTAATCAACATAATACTTCAAGGCCATAATCATCAATATACTAAAAATAACGCCGACAAGGCTACGTCAATTCACATAACACCGCCACCATAAGTGGACCATACCAATCACATATAATCCAAGATTTAATTACAATAGCTATACATAATAATAATAGAGTTAGGGCAGCATACCACCCATTTGATCTCACCACTTTAATCCATAGCTAAACCATCCAATTCAATACCATAAGGCCCTTACCAATGTCCATGAACATCAATTCAATGTATAAATCATAATACTCAATGAAACTAAGTCAATTCAATCTAAAATTATCAATCTAATACCAAGTATATATCAATAGAATACAATCCTTACATCATTAGAAAGCCTATAGAAAACTACACTAGAATCTATAAGCATTAAGTTCATATCAATTCAATAAGCTTAATAGTCAATAGATCTAAGAGTATTCATTGCTCAATTAATCAAATTGAAAAAGCCTATACACCATATATACATAATCTTTACATCATTCAAAAGCCCATATCAATCTACACATGACGTCATTAATCTCAAAGCATAGTCAATTCACCCATATTTTAGCGAAAATTAGAGAATTGAGAAGATAAAGGGTTCATGGTGAATTTCATTGGAAAACATCAATTATACATCAATAACATCATATCTTAAGTTTTGAAAACGTTTAATGCAAGAACCCATGATTTAGAGTAGAAATTGGACTTTTTCATCTTTTTGAAATCTTTGAAAATCATCTTCGAAATTGGCTCTAAGATGATAGCAAACCTTAGATGAATAACTCCCATACCTTATTTGAAGAACCAAATGCTAATTGAAGAAGAAACTTCATTGAAGCTTCATCTTCACTTTGAACTCTCATGGAGGTTTTTGGAAGAACTTTTGGAGGGAATATGTGTTGATCTTAGTTTTAGGGTTTAATTGAGAGTTTAATGACTTATATACTCTTAAAATACCCATAAACACTCAAAACAACCGTCCAAAGACTTATAGGAGCGTGAGGTGAATTTACAACTTCACCCATCAACTTAACAAAAAGCTGCAAGGAAACACACAGCACCATCGACGGGAGCATCGATGGTCTGTGGTCTTACCCACGCCCCGTCGATGGGGTCTTGTTGGTTTCACCTGAAACCACCCCAAGTTACGGACAACTTGGCTCCATCGACGCCCCACATCGATGGTCCATTTGTTAGACCACGCCCCGTCAATGGGGTCTCGTGGTTCACTTCAGAGGCTTCTCAACCTGCAGACCACGTGTACCCATCGACGGGACTTCGCCTGGTCAAATGGCCGTCGGTTGGGCCGTCGGTTGGACACTTCCTGGCAGTGTTGAGCTGTAGGTTGGGGTCCTCCTCTAGGGCCCCTTGCGGATCCTACATGGAGTCGTACCCGAACGTTCCAACCCAAACATGTACGTATACGAGTTTAGGACCTACCACATGAGTTTCATCTAAAACGAACACGTAAAACTCGATGAAACACTCTTAGACACACAAGGTCATTTCAAGGCACATCTAAGATTCTTGAATAACAGGCTAAGAATCTTTCGAACGTCATGGATGTTCTTGAGCGTTTGACCTCCAAACTTCACGAAACTTGACACACTACCTATATACACCATATAAATCATTTAAGGACCATATAAGCTCATGCTTCACACATAAAAACATAGAACCACATACGAGGCACTTAGGCGACTTAGTCGTCGAACGTCTTGGTCGACCCTTGACGTTTGACTTCCAATGCACCTAAACTCTGAGCTACTACCTCAATAACACTTTATAGACCATTTTAGGACCTTAGACCATCATGACAACCACATTAGGCTCTAGCTTCACCTAAGTCATTTTCGGGACCTTACATATGGATCTAAAGTGATTGAGATCAGTTTTCATAATCCTAGACATGCTTACGATTTTAGAGAGAAGTTGAAGAGGAGAAAAAGGTGAAGTTCAAGCATTCGTTCAACTTTTTTGGAATCTTCGAGGAATTTTGATAAGGATTCGATCCTAACGAGGTATGTAAGCTTTCATATCGATGGTTTCCTTCACGCTCACTCCAATAATATGTTTCTTGATTAAAATTCCTCCATGAAATTTGTGTATTGAAGTTCTTGATGAGCTTTCTTAAAATTTTGTTCATCAATCTCAACTATTAGAGTTTGAAGAGTTCTTAAGGCGAGGGATTGAGTTTGAGGGTTGTTCTTGAAGATATTGGAGTAAGTTTTCATTTCCTTATTTTGGGTATTTGAAGCTAAGAGGGTTTGAGAGAAATTACCGAATCTAGGTGAACTAGGGACAAAAATACAGAAGAAAAGTTCGTCGGAATGCTCTGGGAATAGGCTGGAGTTGCGCACTCTTGATTCTCCAATAGGCTTGCACCATGCACCTACAGTGCGCCACAAACCAGCCCATATAAGAGGAGGGTTGGCATGGCGCGCCAGGGATGCACCAGAAGCGCCACCCCTCTTTCTCTTCTAGTCTTTGATCTGTACTTGTTCTTTTGAGTCGAGCTTTCATTCATTTCTTAATCCTAACTATTCAAATATTCACTAATTATCAAGATATCCTCTATATCATGAATCATAATTCTGGAGTTCACATTTCAAATTCAACAAAGATTAATAGTCATGTTTGAGAGAGCCTTTCCAGTCTC
Source organism: Solanum lycopersicoides (assembly GCA_022817965.1). Classification (NCBI taxonomy): domain Eukaryota; kingdom Viridiplantae; phylum Streptophyta; class Magnoliopsida; order Solanales; family Solanaceae; genus Solanum; species Solanum lycopersicoides. The sequence goes on from CM040626.1 coordinate 24,959,732, forward strand.
TTTGAGAAGTCTTTTACAAACTTTGAAAACTTTTTTTAAGGACTTGAGTACTTGAGTATGAAGATGAGGAGAGCTGAATTCTTGTTTTTAAAATGAATACAAGGGAACTAGGTATTCAAAAGAGTAAATTTATTTACATTTAAAATGAGAGTAAACTTCAAACAAATGATCTCATGAGGAGTTTTGAGCATTATCTCTTTTAAGAGAATATTTTGCGTAATAATCTCAAAGTTTGAGGGTGAAGAATTATTTGTAAATTTATGAGAATGACTTATATTATTGAGAGTAGTATTCAGCACCTATACGGGGATAAGTTAAACAACTCTATGTCCTAATAAACCATGTGTGCCAACATGGGTAAAAAGAGTCATAATTTTTAGATGATTCCTAGTTGATTTTAAAGAATAACTTAGTGGATCCACTTAGTTGAGGAAGTCCTATATTCCGGCAAGGTATAGGACAATTTTGGCAGTGTGAGTGATATATTGTATCATCACATAGGTCATAGTGATAGTTGTCGGTTAGAGAATCTCCCAAATAAGAGAAAAATAGTTATTATTGTATTTTTAAGTAGATTGAGTTAGTGTATACTATTTAAAATATTTATTTATAATGCATCCTTGTTGTTGCTTTTATATTGAATCGAGTTGAGTATCTCTATGTTTGATTATCTTTGAGTATCCTTCAGTTGAGTTGAGTTGAGATGAGATGATGAGAGTATGTTCTTCCTTTTTATCAAGTTCAAGCTTATTCTATACTTTAGAGTTCCCCTTGCATGCCCGCACATTCCATGTACTAACACCATTTCACCCGCATCTTTCATGATGCAGATAAGATTCATGAATAGGTGCTTTGCGGATACCACCGCAGTTCCAGAGTTTCATTGGTGATCTACCTTACTTTGGAGGGTACCATATTCACTTCCAGTCCTATTACGATGTTATGGTATTTGTCCTGATTTCCATCATTGTTGTTATAGTCTTTATAGATTTTGTAGTAGTAGTTGAGGAGAAGTCATCATTGTTATAGGCTTCATAGAGAGACAGTAGTAGTTGAGGATTCTTTTAATTTCCATTGTTAAATATTTAAGACTTGAGCTGCCTCTTTTGGCCGGTTGAATGTTCTCTTCAAAATATTATGAGTTCTATTTGGAGACATTGAGTTAAATCTATACTTTTGAGGTTCATTTATTGTCGAGTAAGTCTCACATTTAGACTTGAGTTATGTCAAGGGCTCGGTTGGTGCCAACAATGGTTCATGAGTGCCAGTTACGTCCAGGGTGTAGCCTCGGGTTGTGACAGTGTTTTCATGGTTCCATCTAGATAATAGTAAAGGTCATGTAGATAATTGAACCGTACTAGTGGTGTTATCCATCTAGATAATAGTAAAGTCTTACATTTACACTTGAGCCTTCCAAACAACAAAATTGCTTGGACCTGTAAGCTTTATGAGTTATTTGGAACCAGGATTAAATTGAATCGTACTAGTGGTGTTATCAACAACAATGATAGAAGTGCTTGGATTCATCATGATAGAGGGACGGAAAAAATGAAAGAGATGAGTAGATTTATTGATACTTGTTGGAATTTAGAAGTGCCCTAGTAACATAAAGATTCAGCATGGAAATGTTGAAATTTATTTTGTCTTTAAGTGGAGAGACACTTCTTAAGACAAACAACAACTCCTATACTATCGGAGGTGTATACCTAGTGGACTCTTAATAATAAACATGTAATGCTACACTTATAAGGAGTAAATAACTAACTAACAAATCCCACTTAATATGCACTGGTTCCTATGGTCCGTACAACCTTTTACAATCTATACATTGTCTCGTGGTACCAGTGCACCAGCAGCTTCCAACACTTCTCCAATCCCATCTAAGCTATGAACTTATGAGGTGTTACACAACGTTAGATTATTCATCTACCTGATCTTCATTTTCTATGTCTACTTCCAATGTTTGATCTAAGCTACTGATTGACCTCGATATGTCATACGATTGACTAGAGACTTATAGTTTCAATACGTTTCCCTAAAATCTTTCTCCGTGAAGGTCACTACTTGTATATATAGTTGCAAACATTTCATGTTTGGTATGTATTTCTTTGATATGTTTGATAGTAGCTATAATATCAAAAGTAGAAGTTTCTTGCTTCATATTGATGACATTAGTGTCTTGATTCTCCATGTGATCAACTATATTCTTGAATCCATGATTCACTTTCTTTAAATATTGAAGGAAATCATAAAATTTATTGCTTGAGACTCTGCTACTGAGCATCTTACCCCTTCTTCTTCCTCAGTAGCTTTCTAGTTAAAGTCATATTACTCTCTTTTTCTCAACAATATCTTTTTGTGTCCTATATTTCCACATAAAGGTAAAATCATAGAAGATTCTTACCATAATTGTTAGAAGGATCTTTCTTATTTCTAAGGAAGCTTGAACTACCTTTGGATCGAGAGTGCGGCATATATCTTGCTTTTATTTCAAGTGTCTATTGTCAGCTACAAGAGCATTTCATACACCATCTTTGACAAATACACCAGCCAGCTGTTTGTCTAGTAACTGCTTTGATGATTACAAATTCTCAAATTCCTTCGATGATGGTTGTTGACCCCATTTTAAAATAAACTTCACATGTGGAATATAGTTAAGGTTTCTAACCACGAATCTCACACAAATCCTCTCCCAAAAGGTATGGTTCCATACATGAGTACATACCTTTAAATTGGACTAGTTGAGAAACTCCATTCCCAATACATTAACACAAAATCCATAAAGACGAACCCATTGAATATACAACTAACCCCATTTAAATAATTCCAAAAGTCAACATATGACTATGACTCTAATACTATGTAGAGAATAGCATAAGAAAAGTTTAATTGAAAGGACCTTCTACTAGCCCAAGCTCGTTAACAAAGATCGGAAGATTCAACTAAAAAAGAGCAAGCTACAAGGAATAGTGTGGATATTCGATATGAGAACATTGTTATAAAAGAGTAATCTTGAAATGCTTTTATTTTTCTCCGTTTTGGGTTGCATAAAAATGTACAAGACTAACCTTATTTATACATTCCTATGGATGGTTCTAAACATTCTTGTAGATACCTCTACAAGAAAATTCTAGTATATTTAATTTCTACCCTAGAAAAACTAGATACTTCTACAAGATGCTTATCCAAATGACTATATTACACTATTCTTGGTATGAAATTTCTTATAGAAATATAGAATTAGTATGTTCATTGTATGTGTAACACCTTGTGATTTTCGGTTAGGCTTTACCATTGTGAGAGCGTGTAGCTAGATTGAGAATAGAGTAGATGTAGACACATAATTCCTTGTGAATATTGTAAGTTTCATTTGATAGAGGGTATTATTCAAGAGAAGAAGTGTAGCTAAGAATTATTTCGGATCTTATGAGTCAGTAGTCATATCACTTAAGGCATAATAGAATTATTCGTTGCTCATGCATGTGGCACCCACGATGTAGGAACCCGTGATTTCTCAATTTGCTCAGTCCTATGTACTAATGATACATTTTTGGAGACTGGTAAAATCACAATAAATTAAGTATGTTTTAGTAAATATTTTCTCATACAACTTGTGCTTATGATTTTTCTATTCTAAACCTTACTTTCATTCACTTATAGTAATGGTATATGTTTATAACATGTTTATTCCTAGAAATGCCTCATTATGTGTGATTTATGCTCAACTATTGTTCTCACTCATGCCTATTACACTTGTCTCCTCAAGACCCCCATTCATGATATGAATAACATAGAACAAAATATATAAAAAAACATACCCTTATAGCAGATTTTTCCCTTGACTATTAAAAGAACTCATAACCAGTTCAACCAAGATACAACCACTTGTCCAAACAAAATATAGTTACAACATGAAAACTGTGGAGATATACTTGCAAGCAGTTCTCACATCCACTTCAGAAGAGTAGACGGATAAAATTGCTTCGAAAAATAAGAGTTTGAGTTATGCCAATCCGACACTTGATAAAAATATGAAAATTATGGAATACCGTCCATACTAAAGCCTTGCCAGACAATGATGAATTATTTGGAGAAAAAGAGGTAACAACTCAGAATTCGGAAAAGGGAAAATGTCCAAGTAGTGCTATTGGTTCGATTCCACGAGACCAACGTAAGGTTTGTAGGAAGTTATATGGATTGCATAACAATCTCGTAGGAAGTCAGAAAAATTATTTTGGAAACCAATCCCAAATAACCCATTCTATGATGGACCAAGATTGTTCGTCGAATGGACTACGGGCTGTAGGAAGATCCCGTAGAAAGGTTCCACATTTAGTGAAATCTTGAGTTGAAAGTTGGAGTCTACCGATAGGGTCTACGAACCATAGGACTTTTTACGATCCTTAGAAATGAGTCGTAGGATTGTCCCAAGATTTGGCCCCATTTACTTGACCTACAGTTGATCAATACTGTCTATAGGTCATAATCGTAAGGATGGTCACCAGTTATTTTAAAGTGCATTTTTTTCATTCTCCTATGTACATAATACATGTACTACGTAATTTTGCCTATAAATATGCCCCATAACTGATATCAGTCCTAAATCTACAATTCTCCTTCATTCCCCTATAACTTCCAAAGTTCCTCTCGAAGGTATTCTCTGCAATGCTCTCAAGGATTTTAGGGTTCTTCAAGTTCAAGTATTATTTTCTTCAACAATATCTTAGGTCTTCAAAATCATGGTATAGGGAGTTCATCAATGGATTCCATTCACACATTGAGTCCCAAAGTTTTCTCCAAATTCTCCAAAGTAATTTCTGTAAATTGATTAGGATTTGATTCAATTCATCATATATTCTATTTAGATGGATTTAATTGTTTGATTTTTTTATCATATTATGATTTTTCAGACTCAATTACTTCTTTTCAAATCAATTCCTTGTGAATCATTGCATGATATATAAATTTGACTATAAACCCTAATTTACATGAATTTATGAAGTTATGGTACTATGAATGTTGTTTCCATGAACTTATGCATGATTTATGAAAGGGAAGGTTTTATGATTTTCTTTAAGATCAAGTATCAATTAAATTGTGATAGGATTTTCTCACATTAAGGGATCATCGTTTGGTAAAGGTTTTCTCCATCTTGCATGATTCAAGACTTAAGAATTTATTCAATGATGTTTTAGCTTGGATTAGTAATTTAATTATGTTGTTTCATGGATGATTCTATGTTTAAGATTATGACTAATTCCATTGATATTTTACTTAGCACTGAGAGGATATTGAGATGGAGTCTCTCCTATTAGGAGAGTTCGGGTCTCTAGTAGAAATATCCTTGTCCCTAGATAAGTGCTTTGTAGGTTGTCTTAATTGACATTGCTAGTGGATTAACCTAAGTTAGAAGTTAAGGTCCATTACTTTCCAAATAAGGACATATCTTTTCACTGTGATATCAACACTGATTCTACGTTATAGATCACGTGGTCTATGTCAATTAATCGTAAATATCCCACAAAATGAACTCAGTTACATTAGAATGTTTATGGAGTTTCCTTTATGATTTCAAGATTAACTAACTATGTTTATCTTGGTCATGCACATAATGTTTTCAATTATGTCCCATTATGATCATGTTTTACGTTTTCGTACATATCCCTTATACTAGTACATTCCATTTATCAATGCATGTTGGTTTCTGTATTGCTACACAAATGAAAGGCTTGACGACTCTTCTCCCTTCGTTTGTGACTAGTTGATCACTCTAGAGATTTTGAAGACTTGATAAGTCCTCATAGTCTAAAGACTACATCACCTTTATTGCTTTCTTGTGTCATTTAATTTTGGATATTGTACATTGTATATATGTAACGTCCCGACCACTCTATTTCATGTTGTATAAAGGCTTGTCAAGACTATGTTAGATTTCCTCTTGAAATTCTAAACTCTATATTTGACATAAAATGCTTTACTTTTTTCTATTACTGTGTAAATGTAAGTCAAGTGGCTTGTTTAGGGACTCTCGAGGTCTTATGTGACATGTCACGCCTAGGGTGTACTTTGGGTCATGAAAATGTGATATTCGGAGCACAAGGTATTAGAGAAGGTCCTAGGATATTCTACAAGTCACATTGAGTAGAGTCTTTTTCATAAGTGTGCATCACACCACATTTATGAATAAGAGGTTAGAATGAATTTAAGAAACCCCGCTTCTATTACTACCCTAAAGTTGTGTGATAGAGTCTATCTCTATAAAGATCTTTCTCATAAATAGTGTTTGATCCTTTTTAAGAATGGCCCCTCGAAGAGCTTATGTGAGAAGCAATGTGGGTAACAACAATGTGGAGCTCGATTTTCCTCATCCTTTAGCCAATAGATAGACTCATGTTGAATTTTGAGGTACTTTATGATGAGTCCACGATTCGGACTCATTTAGGGCTATATTTTGATAGGTTTAATGTCCTCAAATGCATATTTCATCTTGAAAACTGATAAAATACCCTGAGTTTCATGTGTATATACTTGGAGAAAAGCATGGTCACAATCAAACAAAAGGAACAAAGGTAGCTGAACGAAACAACAAATTTGATTATTAGTGACAAATAATTTGTCACTCGAAACTCACATTTCGTCACAAAAAGAATTTGTGACGAAAAATAATTCGTCAGTCATTCGTCCCTAAAGCATGGGTCACTAAATGTATACAGAGACAATTTAGTGTTTCGTCACAAAATAGATATGCATTAACTACGAAAATATTTTGTGTCCCAAAATGCTTCGTTTTTATGACAAATTTTTTCATCATAAAAATTATTAAATTTGTAGTTAAAGATAGATTTTGTCTCTAAATAGGTTATTATAGCCGACGAAAATGATGTGTCACTAACTATTTAGTTTAATTAGTGATGATTCAATTTGTCACTAATATTTTATGTGTTTCGTAGTCAAGCAAATAATATTTCGTCAATAAAAACTACTTTTTAGATACAATTTTTTCGTTGTCCCTAAAGGTAAAAATTAGTGACAACTTTATATCTCAATAATTTTGTAGTTGAAACAATCATGTGGCACTTTAGATAATTCTTTTGCTGACAAAATAAAATTGTCACTAAAAAATATCATAAATAAGTAGGCAATTTTTGGGACAAATAATATTTTTGTCCGAGAATGTCATACTTTAATGAAGAAAATGTTATCGTCTTAAAAATATATATACTCGTCACTAATAATTGAGCTTTTGAAGACAAAATATTTTGTCACTAATGACATTTAAACTTGTAGCAATAATATTTACAATTTATATTAGGCTAAGTCTCCATAAATTTAAAAAATTAAAATTATTAAATGAGACAAATATATTAAACTTAATAGCATGGAGTAGGTCTTTTTTAAATAATGAGCATCATAAACCATACAAATTAAAACTAACAACATACAAAAAGAAGCAAGTACACTATCGTATACCAATTAAGAACGTCTAAAATGATATTCATGAGATCATATCTCAACATTCCGCTTAAGGAAAAATATATTAAGTAATAATTATCCAATTTGAAAGTCTAACTAAGATGTTCTAATTATTAACAATACCGAGGAGTTAAAAGAGAGCTTGCTTCTCAAAATATCATTGCAATAGCACTTCACTAGCCACTAGTCTTGATTTCCCCCTTCCATAACCTGTTTAAAAGAAAAAAAATTATTTCATAGCTTGTAGCAAGAATCTTTTATTTTATTACCATAAATAAAGGAAATTTAAACGGTAAGAGGAACAAATAAACAGACAATCACTTTTTTTAACATTAATAAAAATTATTAAGGAGAAAATTCTATTATCGACTCTTAACAAATTTAACTTAAAAAACAACCACCTTGAATACAAATAACAGTCTGAAACAGAACTATTCTACTAGAACAAATTAAAAAATGCTAAATATATTACTACTAGTATCTTGGATAAAGTAATATATTATTATCATTATCTTATCAAAGTTACCTCGATAACCCCAAACCGAAAGAAACTCAAGAAACTTTAATTTGAGCTCACAAGGAAGTAGATAACAGTATGGGACAACGATACAGATTAATTATTCATTTAATGAATACCAAGAACTTTGGACGTCTCTGCATACAGTACTCAACCAAGTAAATACCCTGCTATTAATATACTTAGAGATGAAATGATCATTTACACGTCTTAGTGCTACATTCTTGTCCCAACCTTCCTCTCCAATGCCCTACGGAGAGTGCAATCCCTTGGTCGAGCAACTGTTGCCCTCTTTTTACCTATACATTAATGCTTATTAGAAAGAATAGAAAAATCATTATCACTTCTGATTTGCATTTTTAAATTTTCAACTGGTGACCTATTTAAATCAAGGACTGACACATAAAAATGTTGCTATAGCAGCTAGACCTTTACCAATATCTTCGATGTCAAAACCGGACACTTCTTCACAAGTGCTTTGGTTTCATCATCTTCAATATCCCGTAATAATACAACCTTTAGTGTCCAAATAATAGATCAATACTAAGCATTTGCCAAAAAATGTTGGGCTTCAATTTTAAGACTTAATATTTGAAAACTAACACTAGTAAGGTAATAATTTCTATACATGAAATCAAATATTGTGAAAAATCTCTAGTCACCTCGGGAAGCATCATGTACCAAGTCATAGCCACAGGAGACCACTTTGCATGTGTCTTACCCATTCCTTTAACATCATGAGCTTCTAGCTCATCCTACAATATTTTGTGGAATGAGTGAGTGCACTACATAGGAAGAGTCAAAAGATGTTGGCACGATCTTTACGGTACTAGTCAAACTATGATATAAGTATATTTGATCTTCAAAACTTCTGTAAAAAATGGTTGTTTTTAATAGTATCTTCATTTAGTAATATTCAAAGCAAATAAAGGATACAAAGAAAGAGTTAGTGCACTACATAGAAAAAGTCAAAACGTGTTGATGCAATTTTGACATTCTTAGTCAAATGGGGATACATGTATTTTAGAACAAAACTTACATAACAAATGGTTCTAGCAGAATCTTCACTTAGTAATATGCAAAGGTCAAAAATGGATAAAAAGCAAAAGTGCACCTATAAGTTTGTGAAATAACAAAGAGCAAAGTGCTGATGGTCAAGCAACAATACCACAATATTCAACAATTGAAATATTTGCTCTAATAAATTATTTCCTTTTCAACAAAAGACAACAAATAAGAATATACAAGACACAAGGGCTACCTGACTCAGTTCAAGTTTGGCTACAATAATATCTTTATCTTTTGGGGTCATTCGAGAATTTTGATCGAATATAGTATAAGTTTTTAGTTTCTCACTCGAACTTGCTGCAGAACGTTCTGTAAAGCATGTTATATATGAAATTCTAATAGAAAATTTTAGAACAATTCGAATTTGGGCTATGTCAAAAAATAAAAGGGGCGAATTCAAAAAATTAGCAAGCCTTAACAACTCGTACTATCAGATGTTAAGGCTTGAGATGAAATTGCTTAAGCATTAATGGTTTTTCACAATAACACAAAAATGCACGATCATATATTTCATAATCAAATTGAGGAAACATATAATAGAATTAAGAGAACAAATATGGATGGATCTTACATATCAACCCTTTAAATCTCAACTTGATCCAACCTTTACTTCGCCGGAGTTCGCTGACCGGAGCTTCACTTGGTCAGAGTCATTGCTGTTTCCGCCGGTGTACAGGCCTCACGCGGCTGCTGCATTTGCTGGAGCAGCTGTCGTTGATGCTGGACTTGTCGTCGACTGCTGCTCCACGCCGTTGGCGACTTGCTGGTCGCTGCTGCTCTCTTCTCCAGTCGATGCTCACTTATCGTAGTTCGCCAGCCGGAGCTGCTTCCTGCGCTAGCTCGCCTGGCTGTTAGTTGGAGCTGATGGCTGTTGTTTCTCGTTTGAAAAGAGAGAATAAAGAGAAGGCGGAGGGTAAGGGAGGACGAACAAAGCCCGCCACTGGCTCCAGGCGGCTGCTTCACCGGCTAAGCTGGCTGGAGATGAGAGGAAAAGATAGAGGCGATATTCTTTTTGTGAGGGAGAGTACTAGAAAAGAGTTAGGATATTTAACGCTATATTTGGAAAGACAATGGTTACTAAATATGAGTCATTGGATTAGTTTAGATGGGCGGCTAAGATTTGATATGGGATTTTACTTAATGGATCGACGGACGAGATTAAATGAAGGGTTTGAAATCTGTATTTGAAGTGAATTGGCTACGATTGCAAAGGACATTAGGGCTTGAATTGCACTTAATATAGAATAAGAGGCTAAATCGAAATGAATTGGATAGCAAGAGTGGCTACGGATTAGACAAATTGGAAGGGATTATGCTAAGATTTAAAGGATTTAAAGGATTCAATTAGTTAAATACTACACGTATTCAAAGTTTACATACTTAAATTGGGAAAAGACATATATTCACCCTTGAAATTTATGGTGACTATTTTAATTTTCATGGTGAAATATATATATTTGGTAGTAATATGGCAGCAATGGTAGTGGTTTCATGGTGGTGTTCATTGAAGAAGAAACAATTGAATGATTTGGAGAATTTTAGTCAAAATTTGACATGGCATCTGATGTGGCAGTGACATGGCATTGATGTGGTGCAAGTGTGATACACTTCCCATTGTGAGAGTGGTGCTACACGTCTTAGGTGGTAAAAAAATCATTATTTGGTGGCACAGGTGTGTAATAGGTCACTTATATTAGTTTAAGCGTGTAACTGACATTTCGAGACAAGTTTGAGAGTGAATTTATGTCTTTTCCCTACTTAAATTTTAAAACATTTGAGTAAAATATTTATTTTGAGTTTTACTATTGATAAGTATAATAATAAAATAATTTAATAATAATTACAATATTTTTATAAATAATGCATACTAATATATATGATTTTTAGACAAATCGATTAAAATTTTAAACTTGTAATCTGTTTTAAAAATACATATTTAATCGAATAGCATTTCCAAAAGGGTAAAAGATCAGTCCAAATTAAGTGTCAACAGATGTCAACAACTTAAAAGTTATGAATTTAAAAATGTTAGGCAAAATTTGGATGTCAATAATAATAATGATAATAATAAGTTTCCAAATTACGAATGTTAAAGTATATAATTAAAGTATAATCAAATAGCAATTCGGAAAGGTTATAGGTCGATCAAAATTGGGTGGCAACAATCACAATAATTAAAAATTAAGAGATACATAAAATATTAAGTTGATTATAATATTTTTATCAATGTCACAAAAACTGGACAAGGGGAATAACATATACTCTTATTTAAATTTTAAATTTATTTTAAATTATAAATTATTATGATTTATAGCAATTTTTACATAGTTTTAAAATATTTAAATTATTAGAAATCATTTTAGTACTTTCATAGTCAAATGAAAAAAAGAACTTTAATTTAATTGAAATTCCACAAAACACACATACCAACCATGACATGTGGGCTAATAGAGTCTTATATACTGCTAGTGACAAAACACGAGGCTTTGCATGGACCAAATATTTGTTCATGAAATTATTCTTAAATTTTAAGTAGTTTAATTATATAATTCTAGATTTTCAAGTATATACAAATATTATCATCTATTATATATTTAAATAGTGTTAATTAAGAAAAAAATTGGGGTGAGCCCAAGAATTCTCAAATAACTCCTAATTTAGTGAGAGTTATTATAAAATCCCCCCCCCCTTTTTACTTGTCAATTTTTACTTGACACACCTATTAAGAAAAAAAATAATTAAGATAGTAAATTTACCATTTTATCACTTTTAATTGATAGAATCTTATTGCTCAATAAATTTTTCAAAGACATTAACTCAATATTATATAAATTCAGGGTATAATAGGGAGAAATTTGTATATTTAACTATGAAATTATTATACTTCATTTGTCACATGTAATCATAAACAAGCGTAACCGAAGATTATTATATTTAGCTATGAAATTTTTTTCGTCACAAATAGTTAAATTACTTAGCTATAAATTTTAAGTCGCCGTTATTTAGACATTGCATATTTAATGACAAAACTAGGTTGTCACTACAACACACATTGATTAGACACAATAAACCTATCATCACTGATTGCTTATAATATTAGTGACAAAAATTAATGTCACAATTAAATATAAAATTTTGTGGCTATTCAACAATTATTTTTTTTGACAAAGCCTTTTTTGTGTCCAAAATTGTAACTTACTTAAAGACAAATAATACTTTGTCACAAATTGGATACATTATTAGTGACAAAATAATTTGTCACTGATAAATTAAAACTTGTCACTAATGGTTCTTAGTAAATGGCGTCAAACTATATTTTGGTGGGAAACTCAATTCGACGAATTTTTGCTACAAAATTTTATGTTTCGTCACTAAAAGTGTGTGATTCATACATTTTAATACGAAATGTAATTTTTGTCACAAAAAGTGAATTATTAGTGAAGAATTATGTGTCGTACCTAATAATTTTGTAGCTAAATATCATGTTTGTTGTAGTGGAAGAAGTGAAGAACTGATTATCGACGAACCTATTCAGTGTGCCACTTAAAGGTTTCATCCTCACCTTTTGTTCTAGTGAGTTGAGCCTTGAAGGAAAAGATCAAATTTGTGGTGAAAAAGAGCATTCAGTTCTGCGAAGCAGTTCTGCGAAGAAGTACGATGTCGCCCGATGATCCAAAACATGAAGATGTTTTAGGGTAACGTAAGACGACGATAAACATACCAAAGGGCAGATCGTCGAGTGGATCGGCGATCCCGACTAACTGCCGAGTGGTTCTTCGCAACACAACTTTTGAAATCTATAAATCTTTGTTAATGTTTTTAGCTTAATATCTAATTTTACAGTTTTGAATCATAATTTTTACACTTAGCTTTTTTTTGAGTTTTTGAAGAGATTTTGAGAAACTTTTCTCTTGAACCTTGGAGACTTGAAGATTCTCACCTTGAAGAAATTTGAAGTGGGTGTTGGAAATTCATCATCCTAGACTCGATTAAAGTTAAAATAAATCATACCAAGGTTATGTTACTTGGATTTGGTATCATTTTCTTTCTTTTCTTTATGTCTAGCTAAAACCCCAATTCTTTGGGAGTGATTTTGTGAATATGAGGTAAATTTATTGATGGGTGTTGGTATATTCGATGTTTAAATGTGATTTCACTTAGTAGTTTTGTTTGAACTAAATGAGGTTGGAGTTACAAATACAATTTCACTTTAGTGTTTTTCGCTTGAGAGAGAGAGAGGTTTTAAAACTAAGACTACTAGGTTGATAGTCGGTGGCTATTAGGTTATCATGTGTGTATCTCGAGAGATTCAATCCTTTCCCCTTTTCCACACTTTCAACTCGAGAGAGTGATAAGGCTATGGCGGAGGTTGTGCTTTAAGACTGCGAATCGTTGTTCAACAGAAACCAAGTTGGTTCAAGGTAAGTTGCTCGAGAGAGAATTTACCCCCACTAAAGTCTAACCTAGTTATATATATTCAGCAATATACTATCAATAACAACTACCCTTCGGTGTCTTTTATCTTATATGCCGGTCACATCCCAAGAATCTCGTTTCCCTATTAGTCTCTTTTATTTTTTCTACTGTTTTAATTGTTGATTTGATATCAAAAAACCCATTTTTAATTGACTCTTGTGTCACCCGCCCCCCTTCTGATTTGTTATGTTCTTATTCGATAATTTCTAATAGCTTTGACTAGCATTGGTTAGTTTTATGCTTGACTGAATTATTCTCAGTACCACTCCTTGTGGGAATGATCACAATCCTTGGTTTGGTTATATACTGATTGACGACCGTCGATGCTTAGTATTGGATGAAGTATCTTTGATGATGTTACCGATCAAAATGGTGCCGCTTCCAAAGACTAGTGTTATATGAGAATTTTTTGTTGAGTAGAAATTTTGCTTTTGTAGTTATAGTTTTACTTAGTTAATTTTTAGTTTTGTTTGGCGTGATTGTGTTGAATAAGGAAATATGAGTGAAAATGGTCCCAATAGATGCCAAGGAATCCATCAAACGAGTTGTGCTCCTTATCGAGACAGTATCGATGATGTTAATAGTCACTATAACACTGCTCAAGATGTGAAATGGCAATTTGCTTGCCACAAGATGATGAGAACGCAATGTTTGAAGTTACTGGCATGACACTTCATCTCCTACAATCAAGAGGTTTACATTGAGGATCAGATCATAAGGATCCGCATGAACATATACGGAGTTTTGCAGAAGTGTGCACCCCTTTGTCATTCAAGAATTTTTCTCAAGAGTCCATCCATCTTTGATTATTTCCATTCTCATTGACATGGGAAGAAAGTAAATGGCTGGTCGAACTACCAACCGACTCTATCACGTCATTGGAGGAGTTGGTTATGGCATTTAACACAAGATTTTTCCCTCCATCAAAGATGATGTAGCTGAGAGATGATATCCAAGGTTTTAAGAAAGGGAGGGCGAACCAACTCAGGGCGAACCAACTAACGAAACATGCATAAGGTTCAGGGAACTTTTGCAGAATCGTCCGACGCATGGGTTGCCTAGTGATTTATTACTCTAGTACTTCTGCAGGAGTCTTCGTTCAATTAACAAAGGAATAGCATATCAATTAGTTTGAGGAGGACTAATGTCACAAACATTTGAGGTGTCCACACTTCTTCTCGATGATATGACAACAATAAATCAAGCATGGTATACCCAAGATGACTAGGTCTCTCCATTTTACTTTAGGATGACACAAGAGCAAATTGACAAGGAGAGAGAGAGAGATGACAACATTAAGAAAATTCTATCTCAAATGGATTCATTGCACAATCACATGAAGGAGATATGTGGAGTATTTTGAATTGAGGGGGGTTCCTCTTCCGATGACTCAAAGCCGGGGGTGAATCAAGGTTGGAATAATAGGCGATACGAGGAGGGTTCCCATATGCATTATTCACAATAGGTGGAAATAAAGTTTGGAACTATCAAAAAGGATAAGAACGAAGTGCATATTGGCGAAGATAGGAAGATTATGAAAGAATCACACTCATTCTAGTGAGAGCTCGCGATCAAGAGAAGGTGAGAGAAGTCCTTGAGTCCATGATCTGTTGTCACGCATCGTTGATAAAGTGAAGGGGTTAGACGATTTGTTGAAAGGAAGGAAGGCTGATTTCTCATCATTAAACTATAAGGTAATTCTCATGCGGATGCAATCCGAACACTTTTAGACACAAAATTTTTGACCAAACTTAAATTTTACACCATTTTTTTAAAGCTTAAATATTTTTATAAATCTAATAAAATAATTTTACTTTTGTCTTATTTTTTTTTGAGTTTATTTTAAAATATTTGAAAACAACAAAAGATTCACTTTTTAAGGTAGGTTTTTATTTTCGATTGTTAAAAAAAAGATGAAAAGTTACAAAAAATAATATATTTTAGTTCAATTGTAGTTTAATAAATAAGCTAGTATTTCTTAATTATATATATTTTTTGATCTAGCTATTTAATATTATTATCATTATATTTTTATTTATTTACAAAACAAAAACTAAAAATAACTTACAACTACCCTCACCCCACTACCCAACTCCACTACCCACCTCACACACAACACCCCACTATCCTAAGCTCCACTACACCTACATACCACTACACTACTATATTATACTACAACACACAACACAAAAGAGGGGGGGACGATCAGAAAAAAAAGAAGCAATTAGAGACGAAAAAAAAATAAAAAAACAAAAAAAATAAAAGAGTGGAGAAGAATCAGAAAACCAATAAAAGAGGAAAACACACACACAAAAAAATCAACACTCACAACACATAAACGGAAGCAACAAACAATAAAAAAAACATTTTCATTTCCTTTCAAGAACCCAACAAAAAATACAAAATTTGTGTATGTTCTTATCGAGGTTCAGTCAAGATTTCTGCGGTATTCAACTTTAACTTATCTCTTTTAATTTATCTATGGAATGTAATGTAATTTTATGGGTTTTTTATATAAATATATTTTTGTTTCATTCATAATTAGATTGAAATAAATGTGAAATTAAATATATTTGTTGTTATTTATTGTTGTACAATTTTGATTCTTTGAATAAGTTTGTAGTTAATGTCATGTACAATCTCATTGAACATCAAAAATTAATTAAGGATTTAGAGTTAGGACATTGAATCTTTTTTAAAAAAAATGTTAGTTGTGATCTCTTAAAATATATGGGTCATAACATCTTTTCTTGTCTCGATTTAAATAAGAATTATAAAGAAGGTATAGTTAGGCTAAAATATAAATAAATAAGTAAAAGCAAATTATTTTTGTATTATGTTATCACAAAAAAAATAAGATTTATTTTAACAATTTCTTATTGTTTTGTTGTAGTAAAAAGTGTATGCTTCATTTTGACATTGACTTTAAGAGTAATAAAAATATAAATAATAACATATAAATTAAAAGATATAGAAATAATGTCAGAATTGTATATTGTATCCTCAACATTTAGATTTATTTTACATTATTTAGTTTTATGTATGAAGGAAAAATATTTGTTTTAATGACTAGATGAGTTTTAGGCATATTAATAAATATTTGTTTCAATTAAGAATATGATTACACATTTTTTTGAGACACTATAGGCCTCATTTTTTCCATTAAAATTAAGAGGTCAGAATCTGGATACACATCTGAATATTAAGATTTGCATTAAGATTTTGGCGTTTTGATCTGAATACACATCTGAATATTAAGATATGGTCTCTACATGTGAACACTAAATAATTAATGTTGTTTGTTTTCGATATCTGAATATAGAAGTGAAATTAAATATTATATTAATAAAATATTATAAAAGTTTCATTTCAACAAAAATATAACTTTTGATTAAAAAAAGTTTTAAAAGTTTTAATAATCATGATTTTGGAGTATTATTTTTTTATTCAAAAATCTTGATAAGCAATATACCAAAAATATTATTGCAACCAGTGTTGTAGACACACATCAATACAAGAAAATTATTAATATAAAAAAAATACTTGAGAGGATTTATGAAAACTTAATTATCAGTTGAGAAAAATGGTGTTTGATTGAGAAAGAGAGTTTTAAGTTATGAGATAAAAAGACACATCAAAAGTAGAGAAGCTATGATTTATTATTTGATAAATTATAAAATGAGTCTGAATGTTGTTAAGAGTCTCCTACAAATCTGATTCATTCAGGCCTCTTCAGACCCATTAAGAGATTTTTTAAAAATAAAACAAATGAACTTAATGGGCTGAATCTGAATCATTCAGATTCAGAGCTAAAAACAAACGTACTTAATGGGCTGAATCTGAATGATTATGATTCAAACCTCCATTAAGTGCAAACAAATGAGGCCTAAAAGAAACTCAAGGATGCGGTTATGCACCTTGGCCAAATTATTTTAATAACTAACTCTCATTATATTAAATCAAGAAGTGTAAATAAAAATTATTAGGTGTGATGAACTTGAGAGATGAAGACAGTTATGTCTCCAAATGTCAAAGTCGAGAATGCATTTATGCATCTGATTTGAAACCAAATAAAAGTTCAACAATAAAAATGGTCTTTGAATGCTTTAATTTTATAAAGAACTAAATTGGAATGAGATAAATTGAGAATTTTTCAAGGTAGTTTTAAATTGTGAGTTTTGGGTCAACTTCAAACAACCATAACTTTAAGTGAAGGATGAGTTAGGTGGCCCATAATGTATCAAATAAAATATATTTGAGTCCTCTTTTCAACAACATCAAATTTGCTAAATTCCGAGTTCGGATGAGGGAGGTATGTCTTTTCAGTTCAGCTTTTCTGATTAAGGAATTTATCCGAATTCAGGAGGGGTGTTTTGTTCTTTTCCTTACCCCATTAGCCTTAATGGTTTTTTAAACCCAAATAGGGTGTACACCTTAGAAGTTAGAGTATCCTTGAGTTCGTCACACGACAAATGAGACTTCAATGAAGTCTCATCTAAGCCTCTCGTATCGTTGATTGCATAATAAA